>CM055728.1:10914554-10941472 GCA_029465975.1 Dallia pectoralis | reverse complement strand
TGGTGTCTCTTCTTTTCACAGTTTATATCTGCACCGGCCGGGAGATGACTGATTATGAACAATATAACATTTTGTAAAATAAATGAAAAGATATTTGAAGATAATATCTGTAGCACACAGCCAGTTGAATGTAGCTGCAGCAGTTACAAACCTTGCTTATATCTTATGTGAAATATCAGCCGTGTTAGCTTCTGTTCACTTCAAAGCTGCCTGACAAAGCAGGTGAGCGACAGAAGGCTTTAAAATAGACACACATTTTAGCATTACAAAGTAGAGACAATATAATACCTTGTAGCACTGCAAATCAGCACAATGAAGGTGTTCATTTATCCGATGTTTCGTGCTTTTACAACAAGGTACGCGTGAGTCTTCTGCATCACTTTATGGTATTGAGAAGCTCTATGTTACACCTGAAAGAGTCAAAACGATAATGTTGAGTAGCTTCATTTAGACACAATAACAAACAATATATATAAACAGGTTGTACATAGACACAAAGCAACAAAATGTTATAAATACAAATGGCTTTACATGTGATGACAATAATGTATAATTATACCCTTATAATAATGCAAACACATGCCAATGACCACTCTGCAGAAGGAGTGATGTGCTAGCTCCATTGTCCTGCTCACTGCAGTAATGAAAGACCAACAGAATCATTGTAATTGTCACACAATATAACACAGGTTCTCGCATTACCTATAAACAAACTTACCGAAGATCCAGCCTGCCCTGTCAGTCCATTACAATAATATAAATGAGATATCACTGAAAGAGGGCAATGAGCCAACGACAGGACACTATGCTCACGCTATGCCACTGTCATGTCGAGATTCTTTATAACAACAATCATTATCTCAGACTGAACTAGTATCACTACTTTCCAGTCATCACATTGGCTTACACTTTTTAATGTATTTATTCTACTTAACTGATATATTTAATGAATGACCGCTTAAACCAACCGCCACACACTCCTGCCAATTGATGTCGCCCCAGCGACACACTGCTTATGAACCAGGGGATACTTATGTTTTTTTAATATTTTTTCGCAGAAACATACTGGTCTCGACAGTCGGTTCAACCAGTGCCTAACCAAAAAGTCCATCATATTTGCATATGTATTATACAACTAAGGCCTTCCAGTAGTCAACATCTGACATCTGTTGTCAATATCCTTGCATTCCAATGGGCTGGTACCAATGGGCTGGAACTTCTCCAAATACTATTGGCTGATACTGATAGAATATTCCTCCTGCGGGAGCTACACTATAGCATGCCGGAACCCCCAGCTGATCATAAGTGAAGATTTTGGGGCCCTTCTTTCTCTCGGTGGTAGGACTTGTCCATGTTCTCGCTCCTCTTCACTTGAATCTCGTTCCCCTGACTCTGGATCTCATCTTGTGTACCTCCCAGCTGGTTGGTCCTCTTCATTCTGACCATCCGCTTCGTGGGGGCTCATCATCCTGCTGTGTGTCGGACACAATTGGTTCTGGAATGGACTCCTCTTCACCACTAAGTCCAAGTCTGAAATGTCCTGGTCACTGTCCTCTCGTGTGTTGGTATGTCAATAGTGTTGTCCGTAATGTATAGGTGAGGGCAGTACTGTTGGAGTCAAAGAATAATACTCAGATACATCTTCGTCATCTTCTCTTCCTGGTCTTTCGGTTCAGGTTCTGCAGCCTTCTCTCTCCTTCCCGTTTGTTTACGCACTATTGTCGGCTGGTTTTCCAAGGGTAGGGTAATTCGCATAGCAACAAAAGGTTGCGATGCAGAGTTCTTGACCTTCCTCCTCCTGCTCAGATTTAACTTCATAGGCTGGAATGTCTTTCCCGACTTGGCGGATCAGGATATTCTCCTCCCAATGATTGTGACTTTCAGTTTCCCCTCGAGGTGTTAGATTTCCTAACGAGAACGCGATCACCGGGATACAAAACCCGAGCTTCTCACCTTTCCATCATAGTGTCTTTTACCCCTCTCTGCAGACTTCTTTGCATTCTCCTGTACAATTTCATGTGCTTCCTGCATCCCTCGTCTCCATTCCTCCATGTATAACCGATGGTCTGCGTTTCCTGTCTCAGAGGTGAGACCAAACAGGAGATCAATAGGTAACCTCAGGACCTTCCAAATAATAGGTAAAACAGGGAGAAACCTGTTACTTCAGACCGTGTGCAGTTGTAGGCGTAAAGAGAAGCTTATTCAGAGATTTCTCTCCAATTTTGCCTTCTGTCTCTCTGTAAGTGTCTTTAGCATCTGTAACAGTGTCCGATTAAGCGTTCAACCTGACCATTTCCTTGTGGGTGATATGGGAGTGCGTTCGCGATCCCAATACACCACAGTTTTTCTTTAACTGGGCGAGCTGGTTCTCGAATTCGCCCCTTGATCGTGATGTATCCGTGTCGGCCCAAACTTCAAGGCATAATGGGTGAATATCCGATCAGCAACTGTTTGGCAGACTTGGGAAGTAGTAGCATAATACTTGCCAGCTGCAAAACGAGTGAAGTGATCCACGATTACTAGTATGTACTCGTATCCACCTTTACATTTGTCCAAGTGGAGAAAATCAATTGACACAAGTTCAAATGGCTGTGTGGTGGCGATACTGGTCAAAGGTGCCCGTGTTTCTTTGCATGGTGTTTTTGTTTCACACAAGTACAAGTCCTTGATACATAATGTTCAATTTCTTTTTGCATATAAGGCCAAAGAACCTCTCTCTGATCCAGTGATGTTGTCCGATCAATGCTTGATGGCCCATCATCATGCAATTCTTTCATCACAGTGGACTTATACTTTTCCGGCAATACCAGTTGTCTTACTTGCTGTCTTGCGGCGGAGAATGCTCCATCTTCATCAAGACTAAGTCTTTCCCATCCACGCAGTAGGCACCTGCTTTGCACACTAAAGTCATTAAGGTCCTTCCAGATGGCTTGTGGTCTCTAATTTTGCACTGTATGACGGACCAATGTCTGTCATCCTGCTGCGCTTGTCGAATCTCCTTAACTGTAAATTTTCTTGTGTCGTTTATTCTCTTCGAGGGAGGTAAGCATTGGCAGATACACAGCACTGGAGTCTTGAATTCCCACAGCCTGGGTCGTTGCCCTTACACAATCTGGATGTTGTTTCAGCACACTCCGTCCCATCATCACCTCCCATGTTCACAGGCATTCTTGACAGACTGTCAGCATCCACATTCTCCTTGCCTGGACGTACCGAATGGCAAAGGGAAATCTGCAAGCCCGCAACCCATCTGCATCCAGCTGCGTTAAGCTTCCACTCGATAGACATAAGTGGGTTATTATCACTGAACACAGTGAAAGTGGGCATAATACAGGTAATCTCTGAATTTTTTTCTGGTGACTGCCCACTTCAAAGCGAGAAATTCCAATTTTCCGGGAGTGAAGGTGGTAATTTTGTTCGGGCGGCAGTCAGTGTCCGGGGAACCAGGCTATCACGCCGGAGATTACCATTCTGGTGTTGATACAGAACTGCCCCGAGGCCTTGGTTTGAGGCATCAAAGGTAGAACAAATGGCTGTGGTAGTCTGGAAACCCGAGAACTGGCGGCTCAACCAAGCAGTTCATTAGTCACCCAGTATCTGTTGGTGTCTCCAGTCCAAACAATCAATTTGTTTGATGGTACTTTACTTTTTGCTGTTCCCTGTCTTGTGTTCTTCTTATTTTGCGTTTAAAATGTGGTTTACTGTTGCTCCTTTCAGTAAGTTATAAAGCGGTGCAGCAATACGGGAAAAATCCTGTATATATTGCCTGTAATAACTCAACAAGCCCATTATCGTTCTTAGTTCTCCCACATTACTTCCGGGTTCTTCTCTTTCAAGGCTCTCACAGCGATGGTGTCAGCTGGATCGATCTTGCTACCTTCTTTGGGCTAGAAACAATCCTACCCAAGCAGATGGACCTCACGCGAAATAGTTCACACTTGCGCGGTTTCAGTTTGATCCCGAACTTCCTCAACAGCTGGAGTACTTCTTTTGATTTCATATGACTTTCAAAGGATTGACTGTAATAAAGTGTATCGTCCAGGTAGGGGACGCAGATGTTGTCCGCAGACGCCTTCCAGACACTCTTCCACATGCCAACGTTGAAAGGCTGCGGGTGCGTTCATTAAACCAAATGGAATTCTTATCCATTCGTACAGGCCCCATGGGGTCACAAATGCAGTCAAAGGCCTGTCTTCATCCACAAACCCTTGATGGTAGGCCTTTCCCTGACCCAGCGAGAACCACGAGTGGCCACCAAGACTGTCACAGATGTCCTGTAATCCGAGGGATCGGCCTGTCTGGGCGGGCCTTTTGTTCAATTCCCGATAGTCGGCGTACGGCGCATGCTGCCATCCTTCTTCCTCACATGACAACTGGTGAAGCGTAGGGCGAGCTGGATTTCTTCACTCCATCCTTGTGCAATAAGATTGTGCAGATAGTCTTTCACTTTGTACAGTGGCTTCGCACTGACAGATAAGTGCACGCAACAGGATCTATGTCCTTCAATGATATACTAACTCAATCTCTCATCACAGCCAATGTCATCTTCTGATGTGGAGAAAGAGGGAGCATTCTCACGGCGCTATATTCTGTACTGCTACTCTTTCCGCTTCATTCGAGATGGTTCAGGTCAAGTGGTGGATCCCATCGGATGTCTGTTGCTAGCTCACTTTCTACATTCACATGGCCTACTGACGCTGGGAAACAGCGATTTGGTGTCTCTAGCACAGCAGCAGGATATACTTCGAACTTGCTGGGAAGTGCCCACGATAGTTCTTCCTGTCAATTCAATATCATGATCGGTGGGATTTTGCACATCCAGAACAATATAAGATGGAGCGCCCTTCTGAGTGTTATCAACGCCTCACAGAATCAAGTCCTTCAGCCCATTGGAGGATTGGATGTCTGGCTCAAAGAGAAGTGTGGTGTCTTTTCAGTGTACGGAGCTGCACCTGCAATCGATCTGACAGACGTATGTTTGGGCACGAGGACTTTCTCCTTAGTCGTTTTCACAACATAGTCACATGATTGTTCAGCAGTCACCAGGTCAATAAAGGTTGTCACATTCTTTTGGTCAAGGGTAGGAAAAAGCAAATTCCACTGTCTTATACAGCTGTTCTCTTCTTCTAACATCCTTTCTGTTGTGCTGGCTTTTAATATCTGCTCAATGACATTAAAACCTAAGATGGGCTGTGGAAGACATCCACCTTTCATCACCAACATGGGGACCAGAGTCCTCTGGAGTCACTCTCTCTTCAGCTAATTCAAAAGTGACCTCATGAACCCTATATAAGGCAGGCTTTGTCCATTGGCAGCTATGATTTTCAAATCGCGTCTACATCAAGTAACTCAGAAATATTCCTTATCGCCTCAGCGGCAAGCTTTTCCTTTCCATTCCTCATCCATAATAGCAAACTTGGGAACCGGTATCCCATAAGACTTTTAGTTTTATGGCCTTGCATGTAGCAATCAACCAGACAACGCTTTTCCTACCAGATTAACAAGGCTATCTTCTTTGGAGGTGCTTTATTTCTATGCCTCAGGTGATAACACTGATTTATCTGAGGGTGTTTTTTGCATTGCTCTTTATGCCTCGCCAGTGTTCGACTCTTGACAAGATTTAGAACAGTAAGTGTCCTTTTTACAGTGATACACATTTTTTTAGATTCTGTACATTTCAGAGACCCTACAGTTAGTGCAATATTGTTGGGGACATTCTACTGTTACTGGTTACTCCCTGTCCCGTGGGGGTAACCTCTTTCGTTTAAAGGACCCTGCCTTCTCTTGTCTGGTTCCTCTCACCCGCACCTGCAGGAAGTGCTCACTACTACCACACGGTAAAGGTAACGAAAGAGCCCACTTTCACTTGCTGACAGCCAATGCATTTTCTCATGTACGATTTGGAGAATACTGGTACTGTGGTAAGAACCCCTGTTGAAATTGAGCTCTATGTCCTCCTCGTCCTGGTCCTGGGGGAGGCCAGCTACCTTGTGGTGGGTAGGAGACTGGGGAGGGGAAAAGCATTCTTGGGCTACAGGTGAGGCCAGATACTGTATGTGATGGATTTGGCTGTCGTATTGATTCCTAATCTGTGCCACTTCAGCACCCAGTTCTTTTAATAGTGCCATGTCAGGCTCATTTCTTTCAGTTCATTTAGTAAATCAGGTTGGGTTTACTGGTTAGTCCCTTGTTTGACTATCTCTTCCTTTTTTTCCGCCGATATGTCATCAGCTTGGGCCGCACTGTTGCCGGTCGCTGTTAAGTAGTTTCTTTTGTTTTGTCTCTCTGCTCTCATAAGAAGCAATATTGAGTTTTTCGAAGAGCAGCTCATCACTTGTTGTTTGCTTAAGTACGGTTTGAGGTCGCTTCTAATACTATCATTGTACAGGCTCTGTCAGAACAGCATGGCTAAACATACCTGTACAAGGATAGGATCATAACTTAGACCAGATTCTGCTTCCTGTGAAGCGCGAATAGGGATTTTCTGTTTCAAATCTAGAACACGGATCAGAAAATTTTGTGGGCTCTCCTTTACTACTCTGTGATTCTGAGGTAAGGTTGTACAGTTCTGTTGCTCCTTTTCCTGGTAATGGGATCTGAGAATTCTCCTTAAGGTCAAGTGCTGTAAATAGGGTTTCTCTAGGTAGCTGCGCAACTGTAAGCCTGGTGCTATGCCCTAACTACGGCATCAACTATTTCTATATCCGGGATTTCCTTATTAATGCCCTGTTCAATTTGGTGTGCTAACTGGAAAAGGTAAGTTTATCCTTTGCCCTGGGTTCACCAATCTGACCTGATATTTTAAATTCCCTTCTCCATTGTAATGCGTTTGGCTAGACCTGGGGGTCTGCTGGTTGTAACAGATCTTGTTTTGCGTCATTACCTTCTCACCCACTTGGCTTGTTTTATCTTTAGGATAGAGCTAATGCGTAATGTTTCTATCTCTTTTTAACTGCTCTCTCTGTAGGCTGAACAACCTGTTCTTGCTCGATCCTATTTGTTCATCACTCCAAAGCGGTGTGTCCTAATGCCTCATTCTTTAGTAACTTGTTGCAATTCCAGTTATGAATCTTTTTACACCTAACAACTTCTGATATGCTTTCATCCTCAAGCTCATCAAGCTCCTCTCTTTCTAAATAACTAGAATCTCAGAAATGAGGTGGAGTTTGTTTTTCCCATACATTCCCATGATGTATACAAATTTCCAAAATCACAACTTCAATTCAAAGAGCCCCCGCCAGTGTATAAAGAACAACGCCTAGGCCTAATTCTTCTAGACCTGACGACCATTACAGTCTTCTTTATCTGTACACATCAGCACGTGTACAACCTCTCTGTAGAACGAGCAGCTGATTCTTTCCTGGCACCCGGTTGACCAGATTCCACCCACGCCCAATAGCCAGAACTCCCGCTGGGTTATCAGCCCACCTTGATTGTGGTTGAATGATGATCAGGACGCCTATCTGGGACAGCTGGTCCACATCATATTCATTCTGGGCAGGAGCTCTCCAAGATGCTACACCCTGAAAAGAGGGGGCAATGAATAAACGACTTTATACCATGTCTTACAATGTTGAGTAGCTTCATTTAGAATAGAATAACAAACAATATATATATAAACAGTATTGTACATATATACTAAAGCAACAAAATGTTATAAATACAAATGTATTTTACATGTATGACAATAATGTATATCCATAACTTTTTTTATAACTTCTTACTCATTCCAACCAGGCACAAACACATTAACAAACTACTTAGCTGAGTGATGTGCTAGTCACGGTCCCGCCCACTGGCGGCACGCTGAACCAACAGAATCATTAGAATTGTCACCATTCAAAGAAAAGGTTCATAACATTACAGTTCCTGCATTAACTATAAACAAATCCTAACAGACCATCTAACCAATGTATTTCCATTAACAAATAACATAAATGCATATATTGTAATTCTGAAAAGAGGGCAATGAATAAAACGACTCAGACACGATGTTCAATGTTGGAGAGTTTCATTTAGAATGAAGTATGGTGGCCGAGAGCCCCTCCTTCCGGCAACGCAGATGACTAATCAATCATTATCTCAGACTGAATCAGTAGATCACACATCATTTATTCATACAATTATACTTTCCAATAATATTATTATTAACTTTTACACTTTTTAATGTATTTATTCCCCTACTTCTATTTTATATTGCCACTGAATTTATCCTGTGTTTAAAACCAACCTACTACACCAGCAGGATACGCAGCAAGACAGAGAGTGAAAAGCCCTGAGGAGGCCAAGTCAGATTTCCAGAGGTGGTCAACACTGGGTCTCTCCATTACGGCTGCTGCAACACGCTGCCCTGGCACTCGCAGCTGCTGCTCACAGTCTGGGCTGTTCTTGTGACACTGCTCCTGTCATCTGCTTCCTCTCTCTCACTCTCTCTCTCCTCTCCTCTTCTGCCACAGGTTTATTTGATTGTTAAGTATTTGTGCATGCTTGTGTGTTCTACATACAGTATGTCCGTCGTCGTTATGGATGTTGTGCTGGTAGTTACGCCTAAACGTATACACATTTGATATATTCATTTTACTTAAAAATATATTTTTCATAAACGTCAGCTTACCACGCATCTAATGACAAATAGCCAAAAGAGGGCAAGGGCTGCAATCATGGATTTGTGGTTTGCATCAACTTGGCCTGCATCTGTCCACTGTTCATCAGTGCCCCACAGTCTTCTGCACTTTATCTCTATTATGTCTTCATTATGTTTGTCTGTGTCTCTATTATTCTCTAGACAGTGTCTCTATCAGTGTCTCTAGCTGTGTCTCTATTACTTATCTGTGTCTCTATTGTCTCTATTTCATTTGTGCCTTTTATTGTCTCTATTTGTGTTTATTATGTCTCTATCTCTTATTATGTCTTCTATCTGTGTCTCTTATTGTCTCTATCAGTGTCTTTATTATGTCTCTATCTGTGCCTTATGCCCATATCTGAAATTTATATTATGTCTCTTATCAGTACTTATTATGCTCCAGATCTGTGTCTCTATTATGTCTATATCTGTACCCTATCTGGTCTGTGTCTTCTTATTGCATTCTCTATCAGTGTTCCCATTATGTCTATTCTGTAACTTATTATGTCTGTTATTGTGTTCATTATGTCTATATCTGTGTCTCTATTATATCTTCTAGTCTGTGTCCATGCCTCTATCAGTGCCCTATGGTCTGTGTCTTATTATGTCTCTGTTATGTCTCTATCGTGCCCTATTATGTCTTTCTTATCTGTGTCTTCTATTATGTCTCTATCTGCAACTATTGCGTCTACATCTGTGTCTCTATTATGTCTAGACTCAAAAACTTCTATTATGTCTATATCTGTCTCTATTATGCTATATTCGTGTCTTCTATTATGCCCAGGTCTGCAAGTCTCATTATGTTCAGACTGTGCTCATTATGTTCTACACTGATCATGTATCTGTGTTCTGTTACCTTTGATTGTGCCTTATATAGTCTTATTCGTGTCTCTATTATGTCTATATTCGTGTCTTTCTATTATGTCTTCTAGGTCTGTCTTTATTATGCCCAGTATCTGTCTTATTACATCTGCAACTTCTATTGTCTATATCTGCATGAGCTATGTTCGTGTCTTCTATTATGTCTATATCTGTGTTCCTATTATGTCTATATCTGTCTTCTATTATGTCTATATTCATTATGTTCTATCAGCATCACCAAGTGTCTTTATTATGCCCAGTATCTGTGTTCCTATTATGTCTATAGTCTGTGTACCTGAGACAGTGGTCTCTAGCTGTGTTCTATCACCGCTGTGTCTTATTATGTCTTTCTAGTTTGTGCCTTTTATTATGTCTCATTTGCTGTCTCTCTATCTCATTATGTCTTCTATCAGTGTTTTCTATTGTATCTCTGCTATCTCTCATCTGTTCCTATTATGCACTCATAGTGCCCTATTGCTTTGACCGTCTTCTATTATACACTTCTGGCTTTCTGACTGGCTACACAAAACAAATAACAGAGCAGGTTACATGCCACTCAAGACAACCCTGACTGTTCAGTCACTTGCGATTGTTGTTTGAGAACAAATTATTATTTTTGTAGCAGCTGTGAATGAGTATCGTTAGTTTGTAATTTGTTTTTTTCAAACAATAGATATCTATTATATAAGTCACACAAATATCTCACTATAGATTGTTTATTTTATGACATTTAACATCGGGAATGAGACACCGCATCATTTGACATTTCAGTGACATTTCAAGAGAGAAAAGAAACAATAAACGAGCAGATTTAGACCAGGTGAATGCACGATTTTAAATTACAGTACCAGTCGGGTTGGCCAAACACTGGCAGGCCATCGGCTGCCAACCGCAGACGCGCATGGCCTTCAGAGACACCATGCCCGGTCAAAACAACTGACTGGCTCGCCTGTCTAAGCATCGAAGTCTTCACAGATTCAGACAAGACACATCTGTTAATTTGAAATAAATTCCTCAGATGTCTACTCATGTTGGCCGAGCGAGTAAAAGATCTTGCCATAAGGCAAGGATCTAATTACTTTTGAATCTATATTATATAGTCTCGATGCCTGTTAAATACCCTGACACATAGCCTATGCGTGCAAATGCATGACACTGGTATTCTTTCACCAGTAACAGCCTAGAAAAAGCAACTACTCAATACTTTCATGGCTTAATGGTGCAAGACTGAATGTTGGGGGACTCTGGGGCTTTCTTGTCACGATTGAACGCTTTGTTTTCACTCTGCTCCGTTAGCACACAACACGAAGCACACAGGCCTCGTAACAAGCCACATTTTGGTAGTCGTAGACACGATTCGCTTTTGTGTGTATAGTGACACGAGATGAGGAAATGTCGCACACACAAAACCACAACAAATGTTTGGTCACTCAACACGTTAAACAAATAAGTTAATTGAAATGTTAGGTATTGGTTACACAGGTTAGGCAGCAGTGCTTCTCATCATTTGCAGCAATGTTAGGTTATATTCCGCAAAGTCCGTCGCCAGGCCACTCAGCACGCCTGCTTCCCTGAAACATTGAAATGCTGAGTCACCATAATATTCTGTTTTCAACAGCTCAGATGAAATTGCACCAGACACGAAAATATTTTTTGGATGTCATGATACAAAACGTGTCTTGTCTCACCTAAATCTCATGACATGTTGCATACACGGCCAGCTCCAGCTTGGTGGCTAGGTTTGTTTGTTTCACTGTACCCACCGGCGAATTACTAGCAGCTGCATTTTTAAGTGACTTGAAATGTCGGCTTCACTCTGTGTCTTATATTATTTCATGACATGCTTAAAGGCCGTTATCACTGTTTAATTGCCCAGTACTTGCTTTTGCGTAGCACGCTATTTATTATTACAGTGTTTGTTTTATTGTGCCCTATGAACGCACTATTCACTGTGCAGCTGGTTATCTCGCACTACAATACGACCTTCGTGACAGTTTCCTACTCGTACTCTGTTCTTTGCTCTTTACTATCCCAACGCATAAGCACTTCACTGTACAATGCTATATTTCATATAGCTTTAGGTAAGCATTTGCCGAGCCTTCAGAGACATGAAGTACAATATCCTTACTCACTGTTATTACAAGATAATATTCGCATACATCATTGTTTTATTTGAGGTATAGATTTCATTTGTTTACATTTTTGTATGTTCAGCTCCAGTTATCAGACTATAGGTATCAATTACAGCTTCGGTCGCTAATTCAAAATACAAATGTATACAAAGAAGCCACTGCTTTTTGTAATGGGAAGGCAAAATAACAAATCATATTAATAATAAAAATATGAAAACAACAAGAATCTGCTTGCCTCAAACAATAAAATTAATCAGACAAAGGGCTCCACGCTTGTCCTCTAACATAAATACCATGTTGTCACGAGTGGAACCTTGTTTTTCACCCTGGCTTGCGGGGTGCACATGGCGTTGTTCTCGGTTGGGTGGTTTATTACACACACCAGGATTAGTTGGGTTGTTACTTATGTTCATGGGGAATTGAACATTTTTCTGCATATTTAAGGTACCAAGTCAGGTGAGCAGTTTATGTTGCTCTGCTGTTTTGACGCTTGTTATGTCACAGCGCGCCATCATCCGGTCAGTTGTTTCGTCATTAATTTGTTTATTTCAGTTTTGACAAACCTAGCGGACATAGCTCACAAATTGCTTTCACTCAACCATTACCTAGAAGTCAAGTGACCACAACAATAGAACCAACCAATACAAATATATCCTGTTACTGTTGGCCCTCCAACAATATGAAGAAAGATACGCCCAAAGCCAACAATTCTACTACTACCGCGAATTGCTGACACCTCTGTTAACCATGGTTCGTATGTGATGCTCTGTCTAAACGGAAGGATATTTCCGTGGAAGCACTAGCACAATGATACCAGATACCAGCCTTCACTTTCAGCGCCACCTTCTTCACCTGGGTCACTCGCTCACAGCAAGTGGACCGACAACATCTTCCACTTCGTTTCAGCTTTCAGCCAGGTTGGCGTGAGGCCAGATGCCCGCCTGATAAGAGGCGGCTGAGAAGGCTGGCCGACAAGAGGAAAATGAACTCCCAGATAGAAACAGTGAGAGCCTGCAGAACCCATCCTAATCTTATCTTCATGCACCCATCATCGAGGGCATTGCCATCATACAACGCGCCTAGAGCTCGAGCATCAATACGAGGCAACTGGCTTGTGGATGGCAGAAGACACATTGCTTTCTGAGTGAAAGAGACTGTGAGATGTCAGTGAGATGATGCCTTGGCGCCTGTGATGAATCGCCTCAGAACATGACTCTAAAGCCCGTCCACAGCCAAACTGGTTGGAGCATGGTTCGAATGGTGTCGGGTTAGAATTTAGTTTAGAGATACGTTTAGCCATTGAGGGATTGGTTTATGAGTTAGACTTTGGTACAGTGAAATGTTTGTTAAAGTTAAGGTTAGAGTTGGATAAAGATTAAGGTCAATGTAGGAGTAAGTCTTACTTTTATGGTAAGAGGCAAGGACTTAGGACATTGTTTAAGGGTTTTTACATTTGTGGTTCATTTACTGAGTGCAATTCTGTAGTGTGCGTGCATGTCTGCAATACAGGTGCAATTGTGTTATGAATTTCTATCAGATTTTCAGAACATTGGCAAACAGAAAACCACATTATCATCGGGTTGTACTTCATTCCCCCATCTCTACACTTTCAGACTAAACACACAGCAGAACATAATGTTTCTCCTTAGAGAGCTGGGTTAAACCCTGGTCAACAATGAATTAAAGCAAAGTCAGAGTCACACACACAGGAAAATGAGTGGATCAACGCCAACTTATAAAAATAATAGTAAAAGATGAACTCAGAGGAGAGGTGAAAAGCCCCTGTGACCCCCGACCATTCTAACCACCTCTGCCTTCACCTCTCCGGGCATGAATTTCTCAGAAGAACCTCAGCCTCTAGTTCTCCTGTAGCGAAGCTGGGCAATGGAGCAGATGGATGAAGGAAGAAGCCTGCCTTTCCAACCAAGCAGTGTGCTGAAAAAAACACTTGATGGAGTTTAAAGTGAATTAACTTTGTTTCGTTAGCGTTTATCGCCTTGACCCGACTCAACGCGCTGGTGAGACAACGGAGAGGGCGAGCGACGACTAGAGGGAGAATAATGTTCTGAAACCGATTCCGTCCACAGGAGTAACCCGGGAGCCATCTCAATCTCCCTTGACGCGTCTCACAGTCTCTTTCACTCAGAAAGTAATACGCGCACACGCTCACAAACCCGAGTTGCCTCCGAAAATATTGATGCTCCCGAGCCTCACAAGGTTAATCCGCGTTGGCTGTGATATATCCGCGGTGAGAGCGAATGCCCTCCGATGCAGTCAGTGAATGGAGTTGTGTTGAAATTCTGCCGATGTAGGAAGATAAGATTAGGATAAGTTCTTACAGGCTCTCACTGTTTCTATCTGGTAGGTTCATTTTTCCCTCCTTATTCCGTAGCCTTTCCTCAGCCCGCCCCTCCTGCCTGATCAAACCTTATCAGGTAATTATTGCGTTCAATGGACGTCTAATGACCCTCACGCCAACCTTGTTGAAAACAGAGCAGAGTGGAAGATGTTATCGGTCCACTTGTAATGAAGCAGGGGGTGATTGGGTGAGAGGAAAGGTGGCGCGAGCGGCTGAAGGGGATGAGGGGGACCGGAAAACATCATCCTGGCACGTCAATGTCATCATTGTGCTGATTAGCCACAGAGTATCAGCTCCGTTTAGACAGAGCACATCACACATACAGACCATGGTTATTAGGGTGTCAGCAATTCACTGGTGAAACCTAATTAGAATTGTTAGCTTTGGACATTATACTCTTTCTTCATATTGTTAGGAGGGCCAAGCATTGAAGGTGCTGGGACATATTTGTATTGGTTAGTTCTATTGTTGGTGGTCACGGCTTCCTAGGTGTAGTTCAGAGTGAAAGCAATTTGCGGAGCTGTATTACGGTTTGTGGGACTTAAAATAAACAGAACAATAACGAACGAAGAAACAACTTGGTTCGGATGAAATTAAAGAGACGCATAAAAGTGACTTACTAACAAACGTCAAAACAGCAAACTAGCATAAACTTAACACTCACCTACAATGACGGTACCTTAAATAATGCAAAGAAAAGTGACAGATTCCCCATGGACATAAATATTAACCCAACTAATCCCTGGTGTGTGTAATGCATACCAAACCACCCAACCGGAACTAGCCATGTGCACCCCACTAGGCCAGGGTGAAAACAAAAGGTTCCCACTCGTGACACAAGCACTTATAATTATTTATGTTAGAGGACTAAGCATTGTTATTGGAGCCCTTTTGTCCTGATTAGTTTTATTATTTCAGGGCCAAGCACAGAACGTGCTGGAACCTTGTTGTTTTTCATATTTTTTATTATTAATATGATTTGTTATTTTGCCTTCCCATTTTTAAAGCTTGGTCGCTTCTTGGTATACATTTTGTATTTTAGTTAACGACCAGGGCCAAAAGGGCTATTGGCTGTAGTGATACCTATAGTCCTGATAACTGGGCTGAGGCACTCACAAAAATGTAAAAAACTAAATGAAATCTATACCTCAAATAAAACAATGACATTGTATGCAGATGACATGTTGGTGTGCTGTGGGAGCAACTAAGGATGTGTACTTCATGTCTCTGAGAGCTCGGCAAATGCTTACCTAAAGCCTATATAGCAAATATAGCATTTAACATTGAAATACTTATGCGATGATTGGAATGAGTAAAGGGCAAAAAACAGAGTACGAGTAGGGAAAGTGGGAAACTGTCACGAGGTCGATGGTGTAGTGCAGAGATAGCCAGCTGCACAGTTGAATAATTGCGTTCATAGGTTTTTTAATATAAAACAAACACTGTAATAATGAAAATAACGTGCGCCTACGTAAAGCAAGTACTGAATAATTAAAACGGTGATAGCGACAACAAACGAAATGTGTCATTGAAATAATATAAGACACAGTGGTGACATTTCCAAGTCACTTAAAAATCACAACTACTTAGCTAATTCACCCCGGTGGGTGCATTAGCAAAACAAACAAACCTAGCCACCCAAACTGAACTAGCCGTGTATACCAACACGATATCATGAGATTTCGTGAAATAGACACGATTTTTGTGCCCAAGATTTGTGACATCCACACGTAAAAGGTAGTTTTTTCGTGTCCTGGACACGATTTCCTTGAGCTGTTGAAAGCAAGTGTCGTGATTGGTTGACTCAACTTGCATTTCAACCAGGAAGTGGGCGTAGCTTGAATTGTAAACGCGACGGATTTAACTTTCTGGAATATAACTCTTTTTATTACTCTAAATATTAAAGGAAAGCCTGACTCTTACTCTTGCCCTAACCTTAACCTTAACCAATACCTAACATTTCAATTAACTTATTTGTTTAACGTGTTGTTGACCAAAAACATTTGTTGTGGTTTTTTGTGTGTGCGTGACGATTTTCCGAGGAGTCCTAAATACTACGTGTCCTGTACACAAAAAAACGAATCGTGTCACAAATTTCCGGTACAAAAATTGTGTTTATTTCACGAAAACCTGTGATATCGTGTTGTGTATACCCAACTAAGCGAACCCAGAGTGAGAACAAAACGTTCCCAGTCGTGACAGAAACTGTCCCAAGTCCCCAACATTTAGTCTTGCACCATTAAGCCATAAGAAAAAGTATTAGTAGTTTGCTTTTTTCTAGAGCTGTATTTTGGGTGAAAGACACCAGTGTCTATACATTTGCACATATGGAATTATATAGTAATCCAAAAATTGTTTAACAGATCAAGTTTATATAATATAGATTCTTCAAAGTAGTCGTCCTTTGCCTTTATGAGCAAGATCTTTGCATTCACTCAACCAACTTTGTAAGGTAGACATCTGAAATTTATTTCAATTAACAGATGTGTCTTGTCTAAAGTCTATTAAGGAAATTTCGATGCTTAGTGGGTTGAGCCAGTCAGTTGTTTTGACCAGGTATGGTTGGTATACAGAAGACCATCATCATGATCTGTAGTTGGCAAGTTCTGGCTCGGTCGCCTGCCGAGTCTGTTTGGTAACCCTTTTGACTGGTACTGTAATTTAAAATCGATTGCATTTTCACCTGGTCTAGAGTTTATCTGCTCGTTTATTATTTCTTTTCTCTCTTGAAATGTCACTGGAAATAATCAAAATGATGCGGTCTCACAGATATTTATTGTTCCAGGTGTTCGTGTCATAAAAATAAACAATCTATAGTGAATATTTGTGTGACTTATCTGTAGATTATCATATTGTTTGAGAAAAAAACAAAATTGCAAACCATGGATTTTAATAACCACATTAAGTTTTCATTGTTCACCGAAAATAACCTTTTTACAAAAATAATAATTTGTTCTCAAACAACAATCCGCAAAGTGACAGACAGTCAAGGGTTGATGCGGAGAAAAAATTTGGCATGTAGCCTGCTCATATTATTTGTTTTGTGTAGCCAGTCAGGAAGCCAGGAAAAGTGTACACCAATAGAGACACGGATAAAGACATTAATAGAGACACCTATAGATACATAATAGAGACACAGATAGAGAGATAACAGAGATACAATAGAGACACTGATAGAGACATAATAGAGATAGAGACATAATAAAGGCACAAGTAGAGACATAATAAAGGCACAAATAGAGACATAATAGAGACACAGCTAGAGACACTGATAGAGACACAGCTAGAGACACTGATATAGACACAGATATAGACATAATAGAGACACAGATATAGACATAATAAAGACACTGATAGAGACACTGATAGAGACACTGATAGAGACATAATAGAGACACAGATATAGACATAATAGAGACACAGATATAGACATAATAGAGACACAGATATAGACATAATAGAGACACAGATATAGACATAATAGAGACACAGATATAGACATAATAGAGACACAGATATAGACATAATAGAGACACAGATATAGACATAATAAAGACACAGATAGAGACATAATAGAGACACAGATATAGACATAATAGAGACACAGATAGATACATAATAGAGACACTGATAGAGACATAATAGAGACACAGATATAGACATAATAAAGACACTGATAGAGACACTGATAGAGACACTGATAGAGACATAATAGAGACACAGATATAGACATAATAGAGACACAGATATAGACATAATAGAGACACAGATATAGACATAATAGAGACACAGATATAGACATAATAGAGACACAGATATAGACATAATAGAGACACAGATATAGACATAATAGAGACACAGATAGAGACATAATAGAGACACAGATAGAGACATAATAGAGACACTGATAGAGACATAATAGAGACACAGATATAGACATAATAAAGACACAGATATAGACATAATAGAGACACTGATAGAGACATAATAGAGACACAGATAGAGATATAATAGAGACACAGATATAGACATAATAGAGACACAAATATAGACATAATAGAGACACAGATATAGACATAATAGAGACACTGATAGAGATATAATAGAGACACAGATATAGACATAATAGAGACACAGATATAGACATAATAGAGACACAGATATAGACATAATAGAGACACTGATAGAGACATAATAGAGACACAGATATAGACATAATAGAGACACAGATAGAGACATAATAGAGACACTGATAGAGACATAATAGAGACACAGATAGAGACATAATAGAGATAGAGACATAATAAAGGCACAAATAGAGACATAATAAAGGCACAAATAGAGACATAATAAAGGCACAAATAGAGACATAATAGAGACACAGATAGAAACATAATAGAGACACAGCTAGAGACACTGATAGAGACACTGATAGAGACATAATAGAGACACAGATAGAGACATAATAGAGACATAATAGAGATAGAGACATAATAGAGACACTGATAGAGACACTGATGAACAGTGGACAGATGCAGGCCAAGTTGATGCAAACACAAATCCCATGATTGCAGCCCTTTACCCTCTTTTGGCTTGTTTGTCGGTAGATGCGATGGTAAACTGAACGTTTATGAAAAATATATTTTTTTAAGTAAAATGAATATATCGTAATGTAAAACATACGTTTAGACGGCGGCTTAAAGCACTACCAGGCAAAAACACATCCATAACGACGACTTGAACATACTGTATGTGAGACACACAAGCATGCACAAATGCCCAACAATCAAATAAACCTGTGGCGAAAGAGAGAGAGAGAGAGAGAGAGAGAGAGAGAGAGTGAGAGAGAGAGAGAAATGCGGAACGAATGACAGAGCAATTGTCCACAAGAACAGCCCAGACTGTGAGCAACAGCTGCAGTGCCAGAGACAGCGTGTTACCAGCAGCCATGTGGAAGGCTGAGGTATTGACCACCTCCTGCTTTGTCTGACAGCTTTTGCCTCCCTCAGGGCTTTTCCTCTCTGTCTTGCTGCGGTATCCCCTGCTGGTGTAGTAGGTTGGTTTTAAACACAGGATAAATTCAATTGGCAATATAAAATTAAGTAGGGAATAAATACATTAAAAAGTGTAAAAGTTAATAATAATAATATTATTGGAAAGTATAATTGTATGAATAAATGATGTGTGATCTGCTAGTTCAGTCTGAGATAATGATTGATTAGTCTTGTCTGCGTTGCCGGAAGGGGAGGGGCTCTCGGCCACCATACTTCATTCTAAATGAAGCTACTCAACATTGAACATCGTGTCCGAGTCGTTTATTCATTGCCCCCTCTTTTCAGGTACAATATGTCATTTTATGTTATTTGTTAATGGAGAAATACATTGGTTGAATGGTCTGTTAAAGTTTGTTTATAGGTTAATGCAGGAACTGTAATGTTATGAACCTTTTCTTTGAATGGTGACAATTCTAATGATTCTGTTGGTTCAGCTCCGTACTCGCAGTGGGCGGGACAAAATGGAGGCTAGCACATCACTCAGCTTCTGCAAGTGGTTGTTAATGTGTTTGTGTATGGTTGGAATGAGTGAAAGTTATAAAAAAAGTTATGGATATACATTATTGTCATCACATGTAAAATACATTTGTATTTATAACATTTTGTTGCTGGTATATATGTACAATACTGTTTATATATATTGTTTGTTATTCTATTCTAAATGAAGCTACTCAACATTGAACATCGTGTCCGAGTCGTTTTATTCATTGCCCCCTCTTTTCAGGGTGTAACATCTTGGAGGCTCTGCTGAGATGAATGTGATGTGGACCAGCTGTCCCAGATAGACGTCCCTGATCATCATTCAACTCTACAATCAAGGTGGACGATAGCAACGCGGGAGTTCAACAGCTGTGTGGACGTGGCGTGGAATCTGAGGTCAACCACGGGTGCCAGGAAAGAATCGCTGCTCGTTCTACAGAGAGGTTGTACACCGTACTGATATTGGCCACAGATAAAAGACTGTAATGGATCCGTCAGGTCTAGAAGAATTGAAACTAGACGTTGGTGTTGCTTTATACACACTGACGAGAGACTCTTTAGTTGAAGTTTGTGATTTTTTGGAAATTTCTGGTATACATCATGGGAATGTATCAGGGAAAAGTCGCTCCACCCTCATTTCACAGGTTACAAGTTATTTAGAAAGAGAGGAGCTTGATGAGCTTGGGGATGAGGGCATATCAGAGATATTGAGTGTAAAAAAATCATAACTGAATTGCAACAAGTTGCTAAAGATAGGGCATTAGGACACACCGCTTTGGGTGATGAACAAATAGGATCGGCGCAAGAACAGGTTGTTCAGCCTACAGAGGGAGAGCAGTTAAAAAAAGAGATAGAAACATTACGTTTAGCATTAGCTCTATCCCTAAAAGATAAAACAAGCCAAGTGGGTAGAGAAGGTAATGACGCAAAACAAGATCATGGCCCTAGCCAGCAGACCCCCAGGTCTAGCCAAGCATTACAATGGAGAAGGGAATTTAAAATATCAGGTCAGATTGGTGAACCAGGGCAAAAGGATAAACTTACCTTTTCCAGTTTAGCACACCAAATTGAACAGGGCATTAATAAGGAAATCCCGGATATAGAAATAGTTGATGCCGTAGTTAGGGCAATAGCACCAGGCTTACAGTTGCGCAGCTACCTAGAGGGGAAACCTAACCTTACCTTGCCGACCTTAAGGAGAATTCTCAGATCCCATTACCAGGAAAAAGGAGCAACAGAACTGTACAAACAACTTACCTCAGAATCACAGAGTAGTAAGGAGAGCCCACAAAATTTTCTGATCCGTGTTCTAGATTTGAAACAGAAAATCCTATTCGCTTCACAGGAAGCAGAATCTGGTCTAAGTTATGATCCTATCCTTGTACAGAGTATGTTTATACATACTGTTCTGACAGGCCTGTACAATGATAGTATTAGAAGCGACCTCAAACCGTACTTGCAACAAACAACAAGTGATGAGCTGCTCTTCAAAAACTCAATATTGCTTGTGCCAACGAAACAGAGAGACAAAACAAAAGAAACTACTTAGCCAACAGCGGCCGGCAACAGTGCACGCGACCCAAGCTGATGACATATCGGCGGAAAAAAGGAAGGATAGTCCAAACAAGGGACTAACCAGTAAAGCCCAACCTGATTTACTAAATGAACTGAAAGAAATACGTTCTGACATGGCACTATTAAAAGAACTAGGTGCTGAAGTGGCACAGATTAGGGAATCAATACGACAGCCAAATCCATCCCACATACAGTATCTGGCCTCACCTGTAGCCCAAGAATGCTTTTCCCTCCCCAGTCTCACTACCCACCACAAGGTAGCTGGCCTCCCCAGGACCAGGACGAGGAGGACATAGAGCTCAATTTCAACAGGGGTTCTTACCACAGTACCAGTATTCTACTCCAAATCGTACACGCATGAGAAAATGCATTGGCTGTCAGCAAAGTGAAAGTGAATACTGCGACCACTGCTACCGATGTGGTAGTAGTGAGCACTTCCTTGCAGGTTGCAAGGTGAGAGGAACCAGACAAGAGAGGCAGGGTCCTTTAAACGAAAGAGGGTTACCCCCACGGGACAGGGAGTAACCAGTAACAGTAGAATGTCCCAACAATATTGCACTAACTGTGGGGTCTCTGGAAATGTACAGAGTCTAAAAAAATGTGTATCCTGTAAAAGGACACTTACTGTTCTAAATCTTGTCAAGTCGAACACTGGCCGAGGCATAAAGAGCAATGCAAAAACACCCTCAGATAAATCAGTGTTATCACCTGAGGCAAAATGACACCTCCAAAGAAGATAGCCTTGTTAATCTGGTAGGAAAACGTTGTCTGGTTGATTGCTACATACAAGGCCATAAAACTAAAGTCTTATGGGATACCGGTTCCCAAGTTTGTATTATGGATGAGGAATGGAAAAGGAAAAACTTGCCATGTGAGACGATAAGAGATATTTCTGAGTTACTTGATGTCGCTGACGATTTGAAAATCATAGCTGCCAATGGACAAAGCCTGCCTTATATAGGGTTCATAGAGGTCACTTTTGAATTAGCTGAAGAGAGAGGTGACTCCAGAGGACTCCTGGTCCCCATGTTGGTGATGAAAGGTGGATGTCTTCCACAGCCCATCTTAGGTTTTAATGTCATTGAGCAGATATTAAAAACCAGCACAACAGAAACGGATGTTAGAAGAAGAGAACAGCTGTATAAGACAGTGGGAGCTGCTTTTCCTACCCTTGACCAAAAGAATGTGACAACCTTTATTGACCTGGTGACTGCTGAACAATCATGTGACTATGTTGTGAAAACGACTAAGGAGAAAGTCCTCGTGCCCAAACATACGTCTGTCCAGATCGATTGCAGGGTGCAACTCCGGCCACTGAAAAAGACACCACACTTCTCTTTGAGCCAGACATCAATCCTCAATGGGCTGAAGGACTTGAGTTCTGTGAGACGTTGATAACACTCAGAAGGGGCGCTCCATCTTATATTGTTCTGGATGTGCAAAATCCCACCGATCATGATATTGAATTGACAGGAAGAACTATCGTGGGCACTTCCCAGCAAGTTCAGGAGTATATCCTGCTACTGTGCTAGAGACACCAAATCGCTGTTTCCCAGCGTCAGTGAGCCATGTGAATGTAGAAAGTGAGCTAGCAACAGACATCCGATGGGATCCACCACTTGACCTGAACCATCTGAATGAAGCGGAAAGAGTAGCAGTACAGAATATGCTTCGTGAGGAATGCTCCTCTTTCTCCACATCAGAAGATGACATTGGCTGTATTGAGAGATTGAAGTTGAGTATATCATTGAAGGACATAGATCCTGTTGCGTGCACTTATCTGTCAGTGCCGAAACCACTGTACAAAGAAATGAAAGACTATCTGCACAATCTTATTGCACAAGGATGGGTGAAGAAATCCAACTCGCCCTACGCTTCACCAGTTGTCTGTGTGAGGAAGAAGGATGGCAGCATGCGCCTGTGCATCGACTATCGGGAATTGAACAAAAGACCCGCCCAGACAGGCAACCGATCCCTCGGATACAGGACATCCTCGACAGTCTTGGTGGCCACTCGTGGTTCTCGCTGTTAGATCAGGGAAAGGCCTACCATCAAGGGTTTGTGGATGAAGACAGCAGGCCTTTGACTGCATTTGTGACCCCATGGGGCCTGTACGAATGGATAAGAATTCCATTTGGTTTAATGAACGCACCCGCAGCCTTTCAACGTTGTATGGAAGAGTGTCTGGAAGACGTGCGAGACAACATCTGCGTCCCCTACCTGGACGATACACTTGTGTACAGTCAATCCTTTGAAAGTCATGTAAATCATGTAAAAGAAGTACTCCAGCTGTTGAGGAAGTTCGGGATCAAACTGAAACCGCGCAAGTGTGAACTATTTAAACGTGAGGTCCGCTACTTGGGTAGGATTGTTTCAGCCGAAGGTAGCAAGATCGATCCAGCTGACACCATCGCTGTGAGAGCCTTGAAAGAGAAGAGACCGAGTAATGTAGGAGAACTAAGAACGATAATGGGCTTGTTGAGTTATTACAGGCAATATATACAGGATTTTTCCCGTATTGCTGCACCGCTTTATAACTTACTGAAAGGAGCAACAGTAAACCACATTTCGCCGCAAAATAAGAAGAACACAAGACAGGGAACAGCAAAGAGTAAAGGAGTACCATCAAACAAATTGATTGTTTGGACTGGAGGACACCAACAGATACTGGAGCGACTAATAGACTGCTTGGTTGAGCCGCCAGTTCTCGGGTTTCCAGACTTCTCACAGCCATTTGTTCTACATACAGATGCCTCAAACCAAGGCCTCGGGGCAGTTCTGTATCAACACCAGAATGGTAATCTCCGCGTGATAGCCTATGGTTCCCGGACACTGACTGCCGCCGAACAAAATTACCACCTTCACTCCGGAAAATTGGAATTTCTCGCTTTGAAGTGGGCAGTCACCGAAAAATTCAGAGATTACCTGTATTATGCACCCACTTTCACTGTGTTCAGTGATAATAACCCACTTACTTATGTCCTGTCGAGTGCCAAACTTAACGCAACTGGATGCAGATGGGTTGCGGAGCTTGCAGATTTCCACTTTACCATTCGGTACCGTCCAGGCAAGGAGAATGTGGATGCTGACAGTCTGTCAAGAATGCCTGTGAACATGGAGGTGATGATGGGACAGTGTACTGAGAAGCTAACATCAGATTGTGTAAGGGCAACGACCCAGGCTGTGGAGATTCAAGACTCCAGTGCACTGTGTATCTGCCCAGTACTTACCTCCTCGAAGAGAATAAAGCGACACAAAGAAAATTTACAGTTAAGGAGATTCGACAAGCGCAGCAGGATGACAAGGACATTGGTCCCGTCATACAGTGCAAAATTAGAGACCACAAGCCATCTGGAAAGGACCTTAATGACTTTAGTGTGCAAAGCAGGTGCCTACTGCGTGGATGGGAAAGACTTAGTCTTGATGAAGATGGCATTCTCCGCCGCAAGACAGCAAGTAAGACACAACTGGTATTGCCGGAAAAGTATAAGTCCACTGTGATGAAAGAATTGCATGATGAGATGGGCCATCAAGGCATTGATCGGACAACATCACTGATCAGAGAGAGGTTCTTTTGGCCTTATATGCAAAAAGAAATTGAACATTATGTATCAAGGACTTGTACTTGTGTGAAACAAAAAACACCATGCAAAGAAACACGGGCACCTTTGACCAGTATCGTCACCACACAGCCATTTGAACTTGTGTCAATTGATTTTCTCCACTTGGACAAATGTAAAGGTGGATACGAGTACATACTAGTAATCGTGGATCACTTCACTCGTTTTGCACAGGCATATGCTACTACTTCCAAGTCTGCCAAAACAGTTGCTGATCGGATATTCAACGATTATGCCTTGAAGTTTGGGTTGCCGACACGGATACATCACGATCAAGGGGCGGAATTCGAGAACCAGCTCTTCGCCCAGTTAAAGAAAAACTGTGGTGTATTGGGATCGCGAACGACCCCATATCACCCACAAGGAAATGGTCAGGTTGAACGCTTTAATCGGACACTGTTACAGATGCTGAAGACACTTACAGAGAGACAGAAGGCAAATTGGAGAGAATCTCTGAATAAGCTTCTTTACGCCTACAACTGCACACGGTCTGAAGTAACAGGTTTCTCCCCGTTTTACCTATTATTTGGAAGGTCCCCGAGGTTACCTATTGATCTCCTGTTTGGTCTCACCTCTGAGACAGGAAACGCAGACCATCGGTTATACATGGAGGAATGGAGACGAGGGATGCAGGAAGCACATGAAATTGTACAGGAGAATGCAAAGAAGTCTGCAGAGAGGGGTAAAAGACACTATGATGGAAAGGTGAGAAGCTCGGTTTTGTATCCCGGTGATCGCGTTCTCGTTAGAAATCTAACACCTCGAGGGGGAACTGGAAAGCTTCGCAATCATTGGGAGGAGAATATCCATGTTGTGATCCGCCAAGTCGGGAAAGACATTCCAGTCTATGAAGTTAAATCTGAGCAGGGAGGAGGAAGGTCAAGAACTCTGCATCGCAACCTTTTGTTGCCATGCGACCACCTACCCTTGGAAAACCAGCCGACAATAGTGCGTAAACAAACGGGAAGGAGAGAGAAGGCTGCAGAACCGGAACCGAAAGACCAGGAAGAGGAAGATGACGAAGATGTATCTGAGTATTATTTCGACCCAACAGTACTGCCTCACCTATACATTACGGACAACACTATTGGACATACCAACACACGAGAGGACAGTGACCAGGACATTTCAGACTTGGACTTAGTGGTGGAAGAGGAGTCCATTCCAGAACTAATTGTGTCCGACACACAGCAGGATGATGAGCCCCACGAAGTGGATGGTCAGAATGAAGAGGACCAACCAGTTGGAGGTACACAAGATGAGATCCAGAGTCAGGGAACCTAGATTCAAGTGAAGAGGAGCGAGAACATGGACAAGTCCTACCACCGAGAGAAAGAAGGGCCCCAAAAATCTTCACTTATGATCAGCTGGGGGTTCCGGCATGCTATAGTGTAGCTCCCGCAGGAGGAATATTCTATCAGTATCAGCCAATAGTATTTGGAGAAGTTCCAGCCCATTGGTACCAGCCCATTGGAATGCAAGGATATTGGACAACAGATGTCAGATGTTGACTACTGGAAGATAGCTTAGTTGGCTATAATACATATGTCACTAAATATAGTGGACTTTTGGTTAGGCATAGTTATTTGTAACTATTATGTCAGGGCCAGTTATTATGTTTCTGCCAGAGAAAAAATATATTAAAAAAAAAAAAAACCTTAAGTGTCCCTGGTTCATAACGTTGTGATGTCGGGACGACATCTAATTTGGTAGGGGAGTGTGTAGTAGGTTGGTTTTAAACACAGGATAAATTCAATTGGCAATATAAAATTAAGTAGGGAATAAATACATTAAAAAGTGTAAAAGTTAATAATAATAATATTATTGGAAAGTATAATTGTATGAATAAATGATGTGTGATCTGCTAGTTCAGTCTGAGATAATGATTGATTAGTCTTGTCTGCGTTGCCGGAAGGGGAGGGGCTCTCGGCCACGATACTTCATTCTAAATGAAGCTACTCAACATTGAACATCGTGTCCGAGTCGTTTATTCATTGCCCCCTCTTTTCAGGTACAATATGTCATTTTATGTTATTTGTTAATGGAGAAATACATTGGTTGAATGGTCTGTTAAAGTTTGTTTATAGGTTAATGCAGGAACTGTAATGTTATGAACCTTTTCTTTGAATGGTGACAATTCTAATGATTCTGTTGGTTCAGCTCCGTACTCAGTGGGCGGGACAAAATGGAGGCTAGCACATCACTCAGCTTCTG